>JADLZK010004251.1:0-13847 GCA_015847255.1 Hyparrhenia diplandra | reverse complement strand
CACATAGATATTAGAGTAAATACCAAATGTTCGTGGATGGAGCAAGTACTACAAAGACAGATGGAACAAAAGATACCGTGTGTCCAAACATGAAGTACATAGTACGAAAAAACAGAAACATGATGCAAATATTACGGTGAGGCCGTAGATCAAGACATTTAACATAGCCGTAAGCACCTTACAAATGATGAACTACAGCCAAAGCTAAGGAGGGACGCGCAGTACTCGCAATGGTCTTTCAAGCCTCAACAGGAAGTATGTAGCAATTCCTCGCGAACGATGGTAAGGTCGATGGCTGGCCGTATGCGCAGTAATGCCGTTAGTAGTGACCGCCTCCCCCGGACTCAATCTCGGGCGAGAACTCACGCCTCAAAGCCTGCCCCTCGTAATCATAGTCGTTGTCCGAGGTGTCCGCCAGTATAGGGACGGCATCGAAGTTCCCCGCTCACCGGAAAAGAAAGGAATAATGTCGGGGATGTGTTCATTGTAAGTTGAGTCTATTTATGTGTGTAGGTTATAGTACATCTCATCTGTTCTTCCTCGACCGAAAGCATCTCCTGTCACACACCCAAACAGTTCAGCTGTCATAGATGAAGGATATGTTAGTTCGATCAATGCCGTGGTAGGGAGTTATGTTGTTTGATATGGCAAGAGTGAAGCAAAGCATTGCTGGAGTCTATGGAGGCCAACCGCCTTCGTAGAATGGGGCTCATCTAGGGAAGGGTCCTCGTCAAGTGGTGGTGCTTGCAGTAGAGATAGGTCCTCATCGTCACACCGAAGGTGATGTTTTGTGTGCCGCTTTTCTTTTTCATCTTTGGAGCGCTATGGTTCCATAGGTTGGGATAGAGTTTTTGCTTTGGGCATAGGCATGAACGCTGCACATCCCTTTGAGAGGACTGATCGACAGGCTTGGATTGTACAGTATGGACCGAAAGCAATGGTTCCAGCCGGCATTGGTGAAAGCGCAGTGCTGTAAAGCCAGAAATGTCGATGGTCACTATGGTGTCCCAGTGGCACGTTGTACCACCGTATAGGTTGTTCCATGTCCCTAGGAGTGCAGCAAGCTGAGTGGTTTGCGCCGGCAGGGGCTCCTCGCGACCATGTCCCTCTCCGCAGGGGACCTAAACTCAACAACAAAGTCTGCTCGTAACCTTGTTATGGTTAGAGGGATGGCCTCATAAGCAAATTGCTGGTGTATAGCTTGGCGGATGTGGCCGGCTGTGATGGTGCCATCGCTTGGGGACATCGGTCACGCATGACCGAAGTTTGCAAAAGTGTTGTTCTATCATGTCTGTGTCATCGTTGGTCTTGATGACTGCTAGGGGTTGAGGTTCACGCGGAGCCTGGAGAAAGAAACGGTGGTTATATATATGCCATTACATAATAAACGTGCTGTTAAATAAGGTTAAATGTAACTCCTAGCATATGGCAGTGCTGACTACAGTTTTCTAGGTAGTGTTGGTCACAGTTTTTAGCTGGGTATAAGTGCACTTGTATTTGAGCATTTTGTTTTCAATCTAGTGTGCAGCTTGTTGCAACCATAATTAGGTTTCCAGTGGTAGATTCATGGTGCGTAGATGGTCATATATTCTAATTAATCTACAGGTATCATCTATTCTAATTAGTGTACAGATGGACGTAGGTCTTGAGAATGCACAATTGCAAAAACTAATGGAAAGATGTGTTCTGAAACTATATAGGCAACATGATGTTTCAGTATCGAGTGAACCCACCCATCTGTTTGTTGTAAGTAACAGGAAAAGTTGTCTGATTTGACGGTTTGAAAACTAAGTTGTATAATCATAAACTGTCGTGTTGCAGGTGCAGGTAGAGTCTGGAGATATGAACGACGGTTATATGTACGCTATGACATAATCAACGTGAGGCTAAACAAGGTGAAATTGAATCCCTAGCATATGGCAGTGCTGACAATAGTTTGTCCAGGTATTGTTGGTTACGGCTTTTTATACCGAGCAGCGATGAGTGCACTTTTATCTGAGCATATGGCAGGGGTTGGCTATATTTTTGTTCTGAATCCCTCTCAAAAAATAGTTGGAAAGAAGTCTTAGGTTTCCAGTGTTAGATTCATGGTGCGTAGAATGATACAACGTGAGGGCCGTCCATTGTCCCTAGGTTCTCATTCTATAGTCAATTTCAAAATTAATGTATAGTTGTTATCCATTCTAATTAGTGTACATATGAAGCTGGGTGTTCTGAACGCAGAGTTGAAAAGCCAATGGAAAGATGTACTCTGAAACTATATAGGCAACACGGTGTTTCAGTATCGATCTAAGCGACCCATTTGTTTCTTGTAAATAACAGGGAATTTTTTACTGATTTGACGGCTTAATCATAGACTGTGGTGTTGCAGGGACATACCATTTCCTTTGAAGGCGTCTGCGGATCTGGTGAGGGGAAGAGTCTTGACAGGCGCCGCGTTGGCTGGAAGGGAAAGAAGGAATCAGTGGATTTGCTGACATAGTGAAGGGGGTGGGCACAAATCGGCGCAGCAGATGGTGAGAGAAAAGAAAAGAACTCATCACCTGTTTCGGCGGCTGGATATGCGGGAGCAGCTCGTGTTGGACGTCGCTGGAACGCTGCAGCAGCGTACGGGGTCTTCTTTGCGAGCACTTGCACCTGAGCTCAGATCTATTAGAGTGGATCGACTGGGAAGGATAGAGATCGGAGGAGAAAGCCTGTAAGAGGAGAGGAAGAGCTTACCAGCCGAAGAGGAGAGGAGGTGGAAGCGTGTGTGCGGGTGGCCTAGATGGGGACGGCCGTCGGGGATGGGTAGCTGGAGCACACATACCAGGGAGCAGGACCGCCCAGCCGGCTTCCCTGACGCGCACAGCGGCCGCACCAACTTGAATCCCTCCCTCTGAAACAAACGACCGCACACGCCTCGGCTGCAGCTGACAGGGATCCGATCTCCACCGCAGGAACCCTCAACGAAAGAAAGACGACCAAGCACCGCTGATTCGAGTCGGAGCGGGCGGCGCTACCGGAAGCCGTGAGGGGTCGGTTTCCTGAAGGGGCGGCGGGCGTTGAGTGGCGAGGAAGATAGTGGGACGGCGGCGGCGGGGAAGGGAAGAGGAACTCACCGAATAGCGAGGGGACGGAAGGCGGGGCGCAAGTCGAAAAGAGCGGAAGCGGCCGATTTTATCCCCGCCCAAAAGCAGCCGGAGCGCGTTGCGAGCAACCGCATCTACCAAAGCGATCAATGACATACGGGCCCCATCTCGAACCCGGCAGGGCGATGTCCCCACCAGCGAGGGGACGAGAGGATACGACGCTAGCGACAGGGCTCATCGGCGGCTGCCCTGCCGCCGCCTGGGAGCCCATCATGGGTGGGACGGAGCGCACGCTTGTTTCATACGACGGTACGGCGTTGTCGAAAGCTTTCGATGGCTCACAGGCGCGGCCATGACTTATCGGCTCGCGCGATAAGCGGCCCATCGTCGCTGACCCAGCCCCTCGCGGATTACGCTTGACGCCGACGCGGCGAGCGAGGGTGCGGGCGGCGTGCAGGACGTGGAAAAGGCAACTTGCCAACAGCTACAGCCGACCTCGGCCAATGCCGCACGCATAGGCGCGGCGGCGGCCAATGAAGCGGGCGACAACAACGGGCAGAACCGGCCCCGCATAGAACATTCGACATGTAACAGCTCACGGGCACAAAGTCAGCGCCATCCGCTCCACCCAACGGAATCAAACGCCAGCCCAAAAAAAACTAACGTGGACAAGCTGACCGCCGAGCTCCTCCACAACAAAAATATTACTTTTAAATACTATTAGCCAAGCACCGCACTGCATGCCGGCCAGTAGAGGAGTATGTATCTGATCTTTAGCAAGCCACGGCGAGTCGGCCATGCGCTTGCTCTCAGTCCGATTCAGCAGGTGGCGGGCAGGTGAGGCGCTTCCCGCGGCACGGTCCGTCCTGCGGGCACACCGTGGACGGCAGCCGGAACCCGGTGCCCCGTGCCTCTGCCTCCACCGCCGGTACCCGAACCGGTTGCCCCGCGCCTCTGCCTCCGCCGCCGGTACTATGCGGCCGCCGACCAACGGCATCCCCACGAAGAAGGCGCCCGGGTCACCGACGTCGACGCCTGGGTTGTCGTCGTCGTTGGGGTGGTGGCTGTTGTGGGCGGCCGCGGATATCGCTAGCAGCGCGAGGAGCAGGAGGAGGGACAGGGATTACGGCCGCCGGCTCACTGTGCTTATTGGAGGCCATGGCGGCGCGCATGCAGCCGGCAGCGGTCTAGCTAGCTACTGGAAAGGAAGGAAAGGGAAGACTGTCTGGGTTTTGAAAACGAACTGGGCGACGGAGAGCGATGCGATGCGATGCTTTGTGGACTCTGGAGCGCGGCAGGTGGCGAGCTACTTATGGCTGGCGCGACGCGATGGCGTGGCGATTCGACTCGGATATATCCAACGCTCGTGGTCGTGGCCGTCTTCACAATCAGTGCGGTCTAGCTAATCAGCTGTCCGTCACTGTGTGGCACCATCCAAGCAAACAAATTTGTTTGGCGCACGCTTTCGGCAGCTCCAACCATCTGCATGTGCTGCTTGTGGTGGCATTTGGCATGCGCAAATAGCCCAATCGCGGTCTTCCCTCCATCACCATCATCCACCAAGAATTACAGTAATTAGTCACCCTGGGCGTTCGGGTTACCCGATCCGATCGGTCGGGTAGTTCGGATAATGAGAAGTTTGGGTAATTGAAAGTGTTACCCGATAATGCCCCAAAATTGTACTACCCGCAATTTTGGGTACCATAATTTTCGGTTCGGGTTGGGTATACCATTACCCTAAATATGTAGATTGACGTAAAAACCCTCGGACATCATAGAATTTTTTCAACAACATAAACTAGACAAAATAATTGATATAAGTGAAGTTTTCAACCACATCTCAAAGATCTCATCACAAACATGCAAGTACTAGTAGTAGTCTTCATACGGCACAACAAATGCAAATCCAACTGAAAATTTTTATAAGTAGTAGTAGTCTAGTAGACTAGTAGTAAAGTATTGCACATCCGCACAAGCACAAGCACATATTCAAAAGAACAACTCAGTTCAATTCTCCTTCAAGTTAGTTCTCCTTCATCCTTCAAAAAAGTTAGTTCTCCTTCAACTTCAAAAGTTCGGGTAATTCGGGTAGTTCGGTACCGCGATTTTATTCACCCGAATTACCCAATAAAAGTTCGGGTAATTCGATTTGCTACCCGAACTCAAACCCCCAAATTACGGGTTCGGGTAGATCGGGTTCGGATCCGGGTAGTTCGGGTTCAAGTAATGGGTACCGGGTAATATGCCCAGGGGTGAGTAATTAGCAATGCATGCAAAAGCGCTAGCTGCTGGACTGATGATGAGGCAGGCAATTGTGCTTGCGCGCGTCGTCTCGTCGTCGTCGCGTCTGACTCCGGCCGTCAGGGGCTTCACATTTTACGGCGTCACATCGCACCTGCTCTGCTCATCAAAAGCGCTGTCATCGAGCTTCAAATCCAGCGCAGCCTTGCATTGTGTACGCAACTCTAATATATATATATAGTTTTCTTCTCCGTGAAAAAACAAGAAAACAATAATACAGCTCTAATATTGCACCGATCGAATCAAATAGCTAGAGAGAATAGAATAAATTAATGAGAGATGAGATTGTGTGGCCGGCTCCGGCTGTAATAATGGAGATATAATATGGTGTCATGATCCGTAATGGGGCCAGCCCGGAAGGGCTAAAAGGGCCCGACACGACGGCCGCTGGCCCACGAGGGGCTAGGGCGCATGCGCTGGCGAGGAGGGCCGGCGCCCCTGCCGCCGCCGCCTTCCGTCCGTGTTCGATTACGCTTAGATCTTCAAATTAGGATTATCTTGACTTTTGGTGTGTAAAGGGAATATTCCAATCTATAAGGAAGACCTTTATTAAAAATAAATAAATATCGCTTGTAAAAGTATTCCAATCGTATAAGAAAAACCTTATAGAGAGATTGCTTAGATTACAAGTCTCACTAAGCCGGCTATATAAGCAGAGGCATGTAATCTTTGGGGGATAAGCAAGTAATAAAATAGTTCATATCTATCTCAGCACCCTGCTCCACCGCGCCGCCGCCTGCCCCGCGCACGCGCCACCGCCCCTCCCTGCGGCGCCGCCGGCCGGCCGGGCGCACCAGCCGCGCCCTCCTCCCTCGCCCGGCACCTCCGCTCCTCGCCGCTGCTTTGTCTTGCTGCTCGCCGCCGGCGACGAATCCGCAGCCCCCCACTCCACCTTCGAAGCTCCAACGGTCGACGATCACGTGTCAGTTCCGGCCCAATCTAGCCGGGTTCTGACATATGGTTCTTGTCTCTCTGCAAATGTGCTTACATTAATTTTTCCCGAACCGAGGCATTCACCCCATTTCCATTGAAAACGGAAATACCAAGAGTTTGAGTCATATAGAAGACCAGACCGCAGATGATAAACCAAAACAGACATCACCTAGCCCAAAGGATACGAACCCTATCGAACTATTGATGCTGCACCGAGTAGCAAGACCTGATCATATAGAAGTACCAATATTTAACATATCATTGTTACAACCAGATTGAGTATGTAACCGAGACACATAACACTGAAACTTGCAGAACAACGCAAACCAGGTAACCAGACCACACAGAGTTTCTTCAGCGAGTCATCCCAGATGTTTGAGATCTAAGCGTCATCCTTGTCATTCCGCTAGGGAGCGGAGGTGTCCTTCCTTGACCTCTTGTTGAGAAGCTTTACCGCAATCTGGAGCATGGTGTTGATGCCGTCCTTGATTGCTTCTTCTTCCTCTTTGAGTAGAACCCTGCCCAGTAACTTATTAGGCTGCAAGAATGACATATTATAGTAATAGGACTTTGAATCTTTTTATTTTCAAAACAAGTGCTATTTCTGGCTTTCCAGATAGCCCAACAAATGGCTGCAATACCCACAACATGAAATTTGGAGTCTAATTGTAACGATTTCTCACACCAATCCCAAACTTGATCAGTACCAGTTGGGATGCTAGAAGCACCCAGACAGTGAGCAAAAATAGGCCATACAGCTTTAGCAATGTTTCAACAGTCTCATTATTGTCACAAAAGTAACATTCAGGATTACCTTGCCACTTTCTTTTAATCATATTATCTTTTGTAAGGACAACATTATTCATTAGCAGCCATAAGAATATCTTAATTTTTTCTGGTATTTTACCCTTCCAAATCTTCTTATAATAAATTCCTTCAATATTGTTGATCAAGGCATTATACATGGATTTAACAGTGAACAGTTTTTAGTGCCATATTTCTAGTAAACAGTATCTTCATTGTGATTCAATTGAATCTCCTCCATTCTATTAATGATATGATTCCATTGGTCCCTCCACCTATCCACAAGACATCTGGTGAATGTAATATCACCAGGGTTGGCTTTGGCTTTAGCAAGTGAAATGTTTTTTTATTATTTGTCATAGCAAATAGATCAGGATAAAGAATACTCAAGGGTTTATCAAAAGCCAACTATCTTCCCAGAAGCTAGTCTTTTCTCCATTGCCTATTTTCATCCTTCTACCATGTAAGTAAACATCCTTAATTTTCAACAAATCATGCCACATTGGTGAGTCAGATTGTCTATGCTTGACAGTCCTAATAGAGTCTTTTTTGAGATATTTGTATCTAATAATATCCTGCCATAGACCATTTTCTTTCTCAAGTTTCCAAAACCATTTACAAAGTAAACCGATATTCATGGTTCTAATATCTTTAATACCCAAACCGCCTTGTTTTTTATTCTTACCAATTCTGATCCACTTGATTAAGTGGTAGTTTCTTTTGGTGCCTCCTCCTTGCCAAAAGAAGGATCTCCTTTGCTTATCCAAATTATACACTATTGTTTTTGGAAAGAGATACATAGACATGTGGTAAATTGGAGCATTGCTCAGACTAGAGTCAATTAGTACTTTTCTTCCAGTTATGGACATTGTACCTCCCATCCATATATCTAATTTCTTAGCACTCTTATCACATAGAGGCATTCAGTCAATAATATGTAATCTACTAGGACTAACTGGCACTCCCACGATATTTAATGGGGAAACAAACGATTTGACAATTGAAAATCTCTCAGATAGGTTGAAGCCATTTTCTTCATCATTTAAAGTAATAATCTCACTTTTTAGGAAATTGATCTTAAGCCCTGCCATAAGTTCATACAAATATAGTAAGAGTTTCAGATTTTTTGCACCCTCCAAGTCATGTTTCAAACATAGAATAGTATCATTTGCGTATTGCGTATCAGCAACACCATGATCAACAATGTGGTCAATAAGTCCAGTGAGAAGTTTATTTTGTTGAGCTTGAATAACCATTCTAGTGAGGCCATCAACAATAAAATTGAATAATATTGGTGATAATGGATCACCTTGCCTTACCCCCTTTAAAGCTTTTAATGTATTTACCAATAGTATCATTGAGTTTAACACTTACTGTGCCTCCCGATACTACTTGCTCAATCCATCCGCACCATAATTGATTAAACCCTCCGGCAGATAGGCATTCAAATAAGAATTTCCATTTAACCTTGTCGTATGCCTTTTTGAAGTCCAGTTTTAAAATAATTCCTGGCTTCTTTTAATTTTGGTCTCATGTAAGATTTCATGTAAAAACCATAACTCCACTCATAATATTCCTCGCCTTTCATAAAAGCGCATTGATTTTGATGAATTAACTTGTCAACCACTTTCTCAATTCTTTAGAGTAAGAGTTTTAGTTACAAGCTTGTATATGGTCTGTATCGCTGAATACTAGTAGCATCTGGCTTTTTAGGCAATAGAGTAATTATACCATAGTTAATTCTACTGATATCCACTTTTTATTTGTGAAAGTCATCAAAGAATTGAACGATATCATCTTTAATGATGTCCCAACAGGTCTGATAAAATTCAATGGGAATTTTATCCGACCTACAAATTTTGTTCTTTTCCATTTGAAACAGGGGCATTCTTTTATTTCACTCTCGTGAATAGGGTTTACAAAGTAAATCATTATTGACCGCCCCGCCACGCCGCCGCGCTATCGCCACGGCCGGCCCCTCCTAAGCTCGGGCTGCGACACTCAGCTGAACGCATGACCGCGGGATTTGGATTTCGACGGGTTATCTAATCCGCCGACCCTCTCGAGGGATCGAATAACGACGAATCGCCGCCGCCAGAAACTATTGACTGACTCATACTCCCTCCGTCCCAAAATGTTTGTCACTTGCGCTTGCCAAGAAACAACTTTAAGAAATTATATATTAAAAAAATATTAATATTTATCATACATAATTAGTATCATTGGAAAGATTTTTGAACCTAGTTTTTTAACAAATTTATTTGAAGATACAAATGTTGCACATAAGAATATACTCCTACATCCCTACATCCCTACCAGAGTGAATAGGTAAATGCAATCAGAATATATAATAATAGTGCAATTAAGTGAGCTAAATTTTAATTTCATTCGTAGATAATAAGGTGAGAATAACAGGTACGTGCTACTTTGCCGTGTGGAAGTTATTTAGATTTAACAAACATACCATAAATAAATCTATGACTAAGTTGTACATGATCCAATCCATAAATAAATCTTGGTAGCAAAATTTGTTAACCATGTAATCGCTAAGGTTTCGAGTTGGTGTGTGTGTGGGAGAATTGTGGCAAGGTAAGTGCTGTTACCAGCGCTGGTTTTGTATGAAACACTATTTGTGCTTAATGAAAAACGTGCTATGGCGTGGTCGCAAAAAAAAAAATGAAATTTTTATTACAATTCAAGCATACAATAATTAGGGACATCATAAAAATTTTCACCACAATTGGATTATAAAAAAACTACAGTTATGAATTATTTCAATTAATTATAGAAAACTATAGATCTAAATCCACAACAAACAAAAATCTATACCTAATAATAAAACACGAAAATTTCTGCCAATCTGCCCTGGAATTTCCGTCTGCCACCTCTGTATCTATACCGGACTCGGAAAGCCACGTGAAACACGAAAATTTCTGTTGTCTAGATTTCTGTCCGCACCACTTCCTTTTCATCGGCAAGCCAGACCAAAACTAAGAAAGAATCGTCTGCCATCCCAAATAGAATAGGAATCCAAATCAGACAACTTTAACTAGGAATCTAAATCTAAACCTTCTATACAGAAAAACCCCACTTAGAGCTTCTTCGACATGCAGCTATGCCACCTCAGCGGCCTACCCCAAACCCACTGCATAAATTCTGTCATCGATATGACCCACACTTCTCATCTCTTTGTTCAACGGACGATCATGACCTGTTGCCTGTTGGCGTTTCTCCTTCCCAGCCTCTTCTCATTCAATTAACGCCTCTTCTTCTTCCCAATATTCTTTCCACTACCACAACTCACGATCCCATTATGCATTATGAGAAAGAAACTGCTCGAGTCATGGTTGCTGCCTTCGTTTAAATCTACCTCGCTGCCTTCTCACGAATCACGACCTCATCTTCTGCGGCAATGCTCCTCACAGCCCAGTCGTCAACAGGTGCCTCTGCCTTACTGTATGCACCTCACTCGCTGATGCTGCCGCAACAGCTGCCTTACCCTTAGCCATGCGTGGATGGTGCTGGTGCGGCACCAATATGTAATGGCGGCCTGGAGGGTGATGAGAGCACAACTGTCGTGGCCCTTCACGTCCTCTGGCTCCTCCATGAGAAGCAGGCAAGCAGCAGGCTCTTCTTCGGGTCGCTCCATTGCTCTGTGTTGTCGCTGATCTACGATGCCGTCGAGTCTTACGTCGTCACCAGTTGCTGACGCATCAGAGTGCCGCTGCGGTGCTGCTGCCGAGACAGGATCGTCACCATTGAATTGGTCCTTGCGTCGCCGCCATGGGACGTTTCATGCCTTTGCTGATATGTCGTATGGCAAGTATCTGTGTTGCGTCTTGCATGGTAAGTATACATGTGGCCTTTCCTTCTAATCATATTGTTTTTCCCCACCACATGCAGGACATCATGAAAATGCATGCAACTTTTCCACTATACACTGCCTCCCTAAACTTAGAAATATAATTATAGTTATTTACCATAAGAAATTTTATTAGTACTACTATCATGGTGATCCAGAGATATATCTTCGTGAATATGATTAATCTGTTTTTGGACAGATTCCAACTTCTCCACTACACTGCCTATTCCCTAAACTTAGAAATATAGTTATAGTTATTTACAATAAGAAATTTTATTAGTACTCTATCATGGTGGTCCAGAGATATATCTTTGTGAATATGTTGTTTTGTGCAAATTCTATTTATTTCTCTTATATATACTCACGTTTAAATTAGTTAAATAAACAATGATTCTAAATCCTTTAGAACTATCCAAAATAACCCTATATAAAAATCCCCAAATCCCCGCAACAACACGCAATAATCCCTTTATAAAATCCACGCAAATTCCTGCAACAACGTGTGGGCTATCCTCTCCAACGTAGATCTACGCTACCTTGCACGACCTTTATTGAAATATCCTATCTTTCATGCAGGAAAGGAAACTATGAATATGATCCTAGCCACAATGCAGTACACCGGTGAATCAAAGGATTGAAAGTGCTATCATATACAAATAAAATCGTATAGAAATTCCATTTATTCCTCCAATATACCCGCGGCAACGCGGGAATTCTCCTAGTACTACCTCAATAAGACAACTATGACTCCTCAAATCAGATCTTTAAATTCATCGTCTATGTTCCGAAACAAGATCGATAAAAATTATAGAGCTCGCCGGTGGATGGACGCTAGCGGAGCGGAGTGCCTTGGCAGACGTGGGCGATCCTAGCTCCAATTCGCCGAATCTGAGGAAGAAACCAAGCAGCGACTTCACCAGATCTGAAGAAGAAACCAAAAAGGCTGCGTCAAAATCAAATGGAAAGAGTGCTAGGGGGAGAAGAGCAGCAAAAGAAAAATAGGTCGGTCGTTCCTTGCCGGACCACGAGCCTCAGCCCCAGTGCCGCGCGTTGCCTACTCCTCCGGCTTGACCGTCGAGAACACTGTGCAAACAAGAGATTTTCGCAGGGAGAGAAGAATTTTTCGACACGGAAACAACTCATCCAGGCACAGGGAGTACCTTGTTGTTGAAGGGCGGCGGACCAAGCATGAGGCCGGTGCTGCAGAGCAGAGGTGGACCTGGAATTGCACATTCGCGCAGAGAACCGCCATGGCCGCCGGCTAGCCGTCCCAAGGCTCCCAGCAGCCGCTGCTGCCGGATGCGGACTCGACGAGGGTCTCAATCTCGCAAGATTTTCTAGTGGAGAAAAGAGAGGAAATGAGAGGCAGGTGAACGTGTAGCCCAACGAAGACTCTGGACTCTGGAGGAGAGGCCTCACCGGCTCAACCTCATTGAATGCTGTGCCTCCTAAGGTCATCCAACGGTGATGTAGTAGCAGGTACATTCTGTAGTGGCCCACGTGTAAGTGACTTCTTTATAATTATCTTTGCAATTCCTTGTAACGACGTTAGCAAACAAATATGCTAGCTGTTGGCTAAAGTAATATGAAGGTGATTTAAGTTTTCCAACAACAACCACTTTGATTAAACTTACACGGTATACTATTGTTTCCTGTAAGCTTTGGGGAAAAAAAAATACAGAGAGATTTATGCAAAATACATACAAACCCTAACCCTTTATGCAAAATAAATGTAAAAATTATTTTCATGATTCTACGTGTTTAAAGCCTCTCATCTTAATGCGTTAGAACGTGTGTCAAGGCATCATATAAAGTTTGGTTAAATGATGTTGGAACACAAAACATGATAGTTGTATTTTTGAACTATCCAGTTATTAATCTTAAACCCCGTTGTAACGCATCTTAAACCTCCCGCTTTTTGTTTGGACAAGGCGAATTTCCTAAGATTCACCCACCACGGATACACTAAGCGTTCTTCCCGTTGGTAAATCTGATTCTTGCAAATCTACATCTGACTTAGAAGCTTCATGGGGCCTGGTCTCGCCATTTGCAATTTAAGCCAAACAAAATACAGGACAGAGGTTATAACCAATACACAAGCAATCTTAAACCCCGTTGCAACGCATCTTAAACTCCGTTGCAACGCACGGGCATTTTTGCTAGTTATACTAAAGTCCAAAAATAGATTTCCATGATTCATTTTGATTTTTCAAAGATTTAGCCGAATAAATAAAAATGAAAATGACAAAACCGCCTTCAAAACCGCTTTAGGGGAGGTAAAACGCACGGTTTGAATTTTTTTATCATACTCCCTCCGTCTCTAAAAAAAGAATTTCACCGTGGGATGCGTCTTGTAAGTTTGACTCAATTTGTAGAAACTACATGCGACATTTAAAATTTTAAATAAATTTGTTAAAAAGCTAGACTTAAAGATCTTTTCCGATGATGCTAATTACTTAGCATAAATATTTTTTTATATTTTAATATATAATTGCCGGCATTTGTGTCTCCGGAAAGCACGGTGACAATCTTTTAGGGACGGAGGGAGTACAGTTTGAAAAGTTTAGGGGTTGGTTTGTCCGGTTTGTGTCTGAAAGTGGAAAGTCAAAAAACTGACAGTGGAAAAGTAGACTTTTTTTCAGGCCTTTTCAAACCCATTAGCAGCTGTGGCATTTGGCCCAGGAAAAACAAGGCCTGGATTTTTAAAGCTTCGAAGTATATGTCTTAGCAGCAACTTGAAGGGCCGGCCCAATAAAATGTTGGGCTCTTGTTTGTTCACCGGTGGGCGGAGATGCTGAGATGGGCTGAGCCTCAGTTTCAATTAGGAATTCCTTTCAATTATACTTTTCACCTGCGCTCTCCTGCATCGTTGTTTA
>JADLZK010004250.1:0-31041 GCA_015847255.1 Hyparrhenia diplandra | reverse complement strand
CTAGCAACTCTTGTCACAAGAGAGGTTACAGCACAATAGGTAAGTGGATTGTTTAAAATTGCTAAGCATGCAAATTTATGACTTTCTTTGCAGAGCAATCTTTCTCTTGTGAACCATGGCATAGAGGCATTGCATCTCAACATCTAAAAGACGATGACTCATGCCTAGGAACACAGTTATGGCAATCCATTTTGCATGAATTTTAATGTTGGATGATGTAGTGTCGTGGCATCAGATCGCACAGAAACCTCAGATCCTGTAGGGAACCGGTGGTGGAGATTTCAGAAAAAGTGCGGCACCCATTAAAATCCGGCAAAGCAACATGTACCTAAGTTTGTGCAACATTTCTTAGCATCAAAACCTCATGTGCCTAGCCATTTCTTTGCCATGTGTGTAATAGTGCGATATTTACCAAAAAGTCCGAAACTAACACCGATCATGAACTTCCAAAGATCCTAGAAATTGGATGGTGAGGAGGCGTAGAGCCCGCTCATCACAGTGGGAGCAACCCGGACCATCCGACAAGCTTCCAAATGATGGGAATTCGATATCTCATACCTAAGCCTTTTCGAGGACGCCGCTAAAGCGAGGAGCTGGAGTGAGTCTCCGGTCTCGAGGATGTTGTAGGCTTGCATCTCCGCTTCTCCTTCCAGTCGAGGTGCGGTGCATCGGCTTCCTCTGTGACGTCATCCCTCGTGTGCTTGCTCTTGCCCTTGCTCTGCGAAGGTGTGTCTTCTTCATATGCTTGCAAGTTGCTCTAAGTGTGTACCGAACTTCCCTGGGAGAGCCTCGCGCTTCTCACGCCCTTCTTGATCGCGCTTTTAGTTCGCTTCACACGCCATGCCTTTCTCGTATTTTTGGATGGTGACATGGTAGGCGATGGCGACTTTTATTTCTTCTTGAATCTTTCGGGGCTGCGGGTAATGCTCTCCTCCTTCTTGCAGGGACAGTACGTCCTCTTTGGTTTTGTTTGTCGCCCCTCGGTTCTTTGCTTGACTGTTGTCTTTGCTTGGGGTTCAACCTTTTTCTTTTTCTCGATTTCTTCCAAGTTGTATCCATTGAATAGGCATTGACCATCTGTTCTGAATTCGAAGTCGACCTTCCCTTGCCAACATGGATGGTAGCTGCTTGTTGTGTAGAGGAACGGTCTCCCCCAACAACAATGCTACGTGATCTTTTCTCCCATGTCCACGACGATGAAGTCCGTGGGGACATAGCTATCCTTCACCCTTACCAAAATGTCTCAAGAATCCCTTCCGCTTTATTATCGCTTGATCTCGCCATTCCGAGTTTGGTCTGGTGGGATAATGGGAAGTGTAGGAGTGTGTCATTGGTCTTTTGACATGATGTTGACACTTGCCCCCAGATCATAGTAGGCGTTACCGAACGTGTATGGGCTCTATTGAGCAGGTGATTGTTGGGCCCCCGATCCTCCTTCTTCTCCGGACGCAAACTGCTTGTTGACGTAGGCTACTTCTCGAGTTTCGACAAGAGCTTCCCGAATGTCCAACCTTCCACGCACTTCACATGTCATATGTGAGAGTCCATGGGGAGTGTAGCACCGCTTGACGGAGCTTGGTCGTCCAGCCTTTTCATCGAGAGATCGATCTTTGCAAATAGCAGATCCTGTCTCCTTTACCGTGCATACCTTGTTGTGTTTTCTTCGAGGGGCCCTGCTCTTCTCCCCAACCTTGGTTCTCGATCATCTTCTCGATGAGCTCGCCGCTTCAACAACGCTGAGGGATAAGAACGCCTCCAAAGAGTGAAGATCTATGTGGCCCTTCAACATGGTCGTAAGACTATTGTAGAAGTTCAAGCACGAGCCACTTCCATGCATGCCATGGTGCTGGCAAGCGAGGATGTACTCTTTGCAGCCTCTCCACGCCTTCTCGGTATGGGTTCCATTGTCGTCACGAAAAGTTGGAAATTTTACCCGCAGGGCATTGGTTTTGCCCATTGGGAAGAACCTTGCGAGGAATGCGGTGGAGCATTTACTCCAAGTGTCGACAAATTTTCTTGTCCTTGTAGAACCATTGCCGCCTTCCCCCACAAGGGAGAAGGGAAACAAGCCGAGCCTAATTGCATCCCGGCTCAACGCCCTTGATGATCGATTGTGTCGCACAGCTCCAAGAAGTTCGAGATGAGCATTTATGCGTCCCGCTATGGCCCACGTATCGGACTTGCTTGTACCATCGTGATGAGGCCAGTCCCCCTATCTCAAAGTTCTTGTCGCCCCTGTTGACCCGGGGCCAACAGGGACATTGCCCACGACGGGACGAGTAGTCACTCTGGAGTGTCTTGGTGGCCATGAGTGTTGATGAAGATGGTACTTCGATGATGACAGTGCAACCTCCTGAGTGATGATGTGAAGAGTGGCCTCGAGCCCGACTTCTTTCCGAGCGAAATCTCTCCGGATCGCCGACGGTTATTCTAAGTGTGTTGCGACCACCATACATTATCCCCTCGTTTTCATCCACAACAGAAGAAAACAAAGAGTTATCTCGCAAAGATTAGGCCATCATCCATACATGTGGTTATGATCATCTTTACTAATATATATTTTTTTTCTAACCTTGCCCTCCTCAAGAATCTGCGCCGTAAATGCTTGTTGACATTTCTTAGCGCAATTACTAGAAACAGTTTAGAACCCATCCCCGCAACGGCGCCAGAAATGCTTGTTGGCGCTTCTTAACGTTATTACTACGAATAGATTTTAAACCTATCCCCGCAATGGCGCCGTAAATGCTTGTTGGCATTTCTTAGCACAATCACTAAGAATAGATATTATGATTAATGATAACGCCAAGAGAACGTCAGTGATAGATGAATTGAAAATTGCAAGGGTCAACCCAGTTTACGGGATCTATCATCGTGAGCATTTCACCCTGAGTAATCGGGTATCGTTCATTTATATTTTCCCATGGGAAGGCAGGTTTAGATTTAATATGATGATGATATAGCCCACAATGTATGTATGGATAGCCACTAATCATATACAGGGGTAAGTGATAATAATATTGGAGATAGTGGTGACACACACTTCTTGAGCACTAGAAGGAATAAATAAAAATAACATAAAAGGAAAATCTATGTTGAGTTGGCTATTCTAATATCGCCACGCGTTAGACTATAGTCTACATACGTCATTCATGGTTCACGTAGAGATGGGCTAAAGTGATGAGGAGATGCCCGCGGGTCCGGTATCCGCCACCGGTTGCACTTGATAAGACTCCAACCCAACACCCCGGACGTGGAGGAGTGCAAAGGACTTACGAGTTGTCACACCTCCGCCGCCCACCTCACTCACCGTGGATGCCGGCATTTCCCGCATGATTCCCTTATAGACCTAAGCACCATGCTTACATTTATAGAGAACTACCTAAACCCCCTCATGTACCTCGAATCTCTACGGATCGACAGAAAGAGTAAAGGTAAAACCCGAAGGTACACTGCACCATCACTGAACTTAGTTCTACTACGCTCCAAGAATAAAATATGATTCAATTAGCCTAGTTATCATGTTAATTATCACATTATACTAACTATACTCTAGTTGGCACAATATGAATATAACATGAGGGTAACTATACTCTAGTTCATATGCATTGCGATATAAATAATGAGACTTGAATAAAGGAAAGAACTTCATAGTAAATTACCAAAAGATCCTTCCAAGGAGACAAGCCCCCTCCTTGAAGCTCCGCCTAACTCAAATACTAACACTAAACTAATGAAGAGGAGAGAGTGGTGCTCAAGGTGAGGATGTAACAATGTGAAGTGTGTTGTGTTGTGTGTGTGTAGTGCCTCTTTTATATAGTGGAGAGGAGGAGGGAATGGAGGGCTCTCCTTGCTTCGAGCTCTTCTTGGCGGGAACGAAAAGTTTGCACTACATGCAACCGCCGCTTGAAGTTCGCACCAAACCGCCAGAAAGGGCGGAAGTTTGGCCGAAATATTAAGGCCGACCGCCGCAAGGCCGGCCGCCCCCGGGCTACGCCTCGGCCCCCACTCCTCCCCTTGTCGCTGCTTTGTCCTCTTCGCATGTTGGGCCTATGGTGGTGCATGGTCCAGCTTTATGCGCGGGGTTTGGTCCCCTTGCTCAATCCACTCCTTGGCGTCTTTTATTCAAATGCGCTTTCTAATTTATTTGGCAACTTTGTACCTGTTTCCACTTTTATATACCGCAAGACATAGTTTCTAGAATACAAGTGGAACTAGGTTAGAAGTAAAGGTATATGCATCATAAGTTTGCCCCCTTTCTCATGAATTGATATATGTTGGCGTATAATATACTCAATAATGACCGCCAACATTCCTCCCGGGTGTCTTCTGGTACCTTCTAGAGTGTTTTAGTCCACATTTTGGGTCGAAGTTACCACGGTTAAGTCTTGTCATCGTATGGGATGTAAACTCGAACTTTCTATATTCTTCTTTGCATTTATCCGTTAAGTCCTCGAAAAGATATAAATCACCAAAGCTCATGGAATTATGTTAGTAAAAACCCTAGTCTATGTTGATATTCATTTTACACCCTTATTTAATGTTTAGTTGACTATTAATATTATGCTATAACAGGTGTCAACAAGTTCCCCCAAGCTTACCCTTTGCTAGTCCCTAGTAAAGCCAAACTTAGCAATGGATCAGGAGTTGCTACAACGCTTTCACACCTCAAAAGTACACATGCTTTCAAACAAAATTTCTCCTCTATAAAACCTTTTTCAACCTTCAACTTACCCATATTACCTTCAACCATGGAGCTTATAGCCTTTTCTTAGAATCTTGGGCAATTGAAAGATAGAACAATCAAGTCAAGCATCATGTCTCAAGCTCTTTGTTCAACTGTCCTTCTGAGTTTTTACAAGTTTCCAAAATAAAACTCAAAGTTCCTTTGTATGACCCTCTCAAGTCTCTCATTTGTGGTATTTGTGGATCCTCACTTAGGCAATAATGTTGTGTTGCCTTTCTCTCATAGTATGTGGTATTTTTGGAATAAGACAAAGGGACACTATGCCTTCTTCTCTCTCACCCTATATCTAAGGCGTATATCCGGGGGCTCTAGGTGGGAGAAAACTAAACCTACTTACTATGCATATTGTAAGTTCAAGCAATGGATCCAAAGTCACGAAGTCACACCGATCAAGTGGTGCATGTGTATGGTGGAAAGAATATAGTGGATATGGTAGGAATATGGTAAGGTGTATGGAATGAATGAGGTGTGTGTAGTGAGGGGAAAAGCCTAATTCTTACTTTTTGCTCCTTGAGAAATTCATCTCTCTTTGGAATCTGAATTTGGAAGAACCTGGGCTGTATACTCTTTCTATATATATATAAAACTACTACTCCATAGCTGGCTACAAAATACCAAATTCTGTAGCTGGACCGCAACTCACGAGCCAGACGCACCACAATGCACGAGGCCGGGCTCATGTTGCGTTTGCTACAAATAGTAATCAACTTTGACTCAGGTGGTCCCTATCCATAACTAATGCATGCATGCATTGATTTAATTCCTGATTTCTCTTTCCTTCACCGGCCACGAGAGCAACTGCTTGGTTCTCCTCGCAAGAATCCTTTCACAAAAACACGCTTTTTCTGCGTTGTTGGAGACGTTTGACCACAGGCGGCGCACTGCAAAAGCATGTCGATCTCATCCTTCCCAGCCGGCGGTGCATGTCCGATCCACAGCTAGCGCTCCTTCATCAACGGTGAACCAGCATAGCGCGCCGCGCCGGTGGAGCGCATAGCCGCCGTCGTTGTCAAGCACTGGACGAGGTCGTGGACTGCACCGATGACCCCGGCGCGGCCTTCATCGTCGAAGCCGACGGCACTCGTATATACCTGCACCAGACGTCGGCCGGCTTGCGGGCGACAAGGCGCACGAGATCCCATCGTTCCTGGAGGTGGTGCCGCGGCAGCAGCCTCGTGCTTGGGCCTCCGTGCACCACGCGATCACCGATGTTCCTGGTGCCATCCATCCGCCGGAGTGCGAAAGGACGCCACGGCTGCAGCGCTTGTGTGACTTGGATAGGCGGCGGCCATCTCCATCCAGGCTTGTATGGGCTCCCATGAGGTAAGCAAATTCTTCTTGCCGGTTAAATCTAGATTAGATTCATTCTAAGAATAGGAGCCGGTTTCCACTATATGAGATTCATTGATTTAACCCAATGATTTACTGATTTTAAAACACAAAATAATTTCTCTGTTGCGAGCAGACCGGGCAGATAGAAGATGTTAGTCTGCTCTGATCTTTCCTGAATCCGAGGCAGATGGATGCATACTAGTATTGGAGCCAATATTTTACTATGTTATTTCCTGCTTTTGTTGCTTTATATTTAATATATTTAAATTAAGCTGGGATTAGTATATTCTCGTAACTATTTCTTATAGTGTTAGTGCATATTCTCGTAAATGTGATTAGTGCAAATTCTAGTAAATATTTCTTAGTGCAGATTCTTCTAAATATTTCTTTGTGTGAATTCTCAAACATATTTTGGTGTGAATTTGTAATTTGGGGGGCCTTGGCTAAATTTCTATATCATATTTTTTATGGTAACTACATCGGGATAGTGTGCTAAATTTATGGTAAAAGCATATCATTTATCTAGTGATTCTACACAACATTACCGTAAGTAATATCTTTGCATCCAAACAAAGTATTGTTGTTATAGTAATTTTGCTTGTAGGAATGACATGTGTGCACTTTTCAAGGGTTAGCTTCATTCTGTTAAATGGAAAATGCAAGTTAGTTCGTTCATCCTAATTGTGTCTTTTACTAATTAATGCAGGGAAAAGGTACCTCAGGTTTGGTCAAAGCTGCTCTTTGGGTGCATTACAAATTACAAACGACCTACAAGAAGATCAAGAAGCTCTGTGTTGAACCTTCGCCACACAGCTCGAGCCAACTTGCTTGATGATGATCTGTGTCAAACCATATAGAAGCCTACTGTTTTCTTTCCCTACCTTTGTTTGTGTTTAAATTTGAATGAGCAAACAAATGTATTAGTGTGTTAATTATTTACTAAAAATTTGTGCTCCATCTCTTTGTAGACGGCTCTAATCTTTTCTTCATTTTTATTTAAAATGTGACTTGGTAAATGAATGGTGGCCAGTGATGAAATTTGGAAAAAAAAAAGAATCAGGAATAGGCTAGTAACCAAAAAATCGTGACTTACATATTTACGATAAACAAATTAGTTGATCAGATTTACGATAAAATAGTGGATCTAATTATAGCAAGTCATATATTTTTGTTATTTACATTATAGTAGTGAAAGTGAAATTGTTGCAGTTTGAACTAAGATGAATTATAGTAACTGCCTGCAACTGCACTGTCAAATTATCGTAACTCTAACTCTATTGTCGTCACCGTAAAGCAATGAAATTCTCGTAACTAACTTGCATGTACACAGTAACCGGTCACTGCAATTCCCAGAAAAAGGTAACGTCCACTAGCTAGCATGCACACACACCAGTCACATCCGAAATTACTGGGCGGTAATTGACCTGCACTAATTATAGTTGTTACCATTAATGACCGTGGCTGGGGGCTCTCGCATGCATGCGTGCCAGGCTGGTGCCGTTGAGGTCTGGCTACAGAATATCAAATTCTGTAGCTAGCTATAGATTATACTCTCCCTATATATATATATTTTTTTTTCTTTCTTTTTTCTATATATATTTTTTTATGGAGAGGTGGGCATCTAAGTACCCATGGTTTTATTATGACACTTGTCTATTTTTTAAATCTCCTTTATTCTTTTCTTTGTCTTAGGAGGTATGCTCTACTCCTCGTAGGGACACTTGTCCATTTTTCATCTCCCTTTCTTTTCTTTCTTTTTTTTTTAATCTACAATCCAAATTTCTTTTGCAATAACTTTTGAGAGATAGACAAATGTTATGGAGCTTCAGTAAGGCATCGGCTAGAGATGTGTGAGTGGATGAGTATAGGGAATATTTTTGGTTGTTCTCTCATAGGGATAGAGTAGAACATTTTTGGTGGATATTTAGTGGATGCTTTTGTGGATGCGTACTTCCAGGTAGAAGTAGCATAAATGCAAGTGAATAGAGTGGAGCGGGTGGAGTGTGCATGATCAGCATGACATGTTTCTAAGGGTCGACAAAGATGGAACAAACTTAATGTAAAGCAAGGAGCCTATATATTTGTCAAAGAGTTTTCCTAATCTAAGGAGCATGTATATATGGCTATGGTAGAGGTTCAACACTCTTGTCACATAGGAACTTATCATGTGCACTTTTAATTTTCAAAAGATAAATCTCCAGAAATCTAGTATCACTAGGAGTAAGATAAACAAGAGCTCGCACTCTCATATATCATATCCACAATTACCTAGACTTTAGAGCAAGCATTTGCTACCCACAAGTTTCGTGTTCAGAGCAAAACTCAATTCAAAAGCAGTTGCATTAAAAGCTTGAGAGAAATTAAGCTTGAAATGTAGGTACTTGAAAGAAATTACGACGAGCAAATATTCATCATCTCCAAAGCTAGAGATTATCTTCGTGAGTTTATTTTATTTTCACACTTACTAAAGACTCTTTAATAAAGACTAGATAGACTCTATTTATTTGGTTTCCTTAGTTATGCATCTTTTATTTCTTTCTAAAAAAAAATAAGCAAATCTAGCTAAAATTAAATAAGGTATAAGAATACTTATCCTGATACATGGGGGTTGCCCTCCCTCAAGCTAGATGTTGACATAGTCTTCGATGTTCTTGATGGTTGGAAGTAGAGGTAGATAGTAATGGTGGGCTGATCTTCTTTGATGATGGACGCCATGTGGGGGGATCGATATTTGGGACACCCGCACACGAGCCCCCGAACCATCCCCGACGGCTAAACGGGACCCGAGATCTCGACCGTGACGAGCTACTCATGGGCGTAAGGGAATGCCCTCGGCTCGAGCTCACACGCCGAGCTCCCCCCGATGGAGGTCCGCCTCTTCCCGCCGCCGAGCTTCCCTTCCCTCTCACCGATGAGCCGCACCCGCACCCCGAAAGATCTCGCTTGGGGACCTCTTCCGACTCGCCGAGCTCCTTTCCATAAGCTCCACGACGACGGTCGCCGAGAGCTCATCCGCCTACCCTCTCAAGGAAGATCATGGGTACAAGAGTTGGTCAACAACTCCCTAGCAAGCTCAACCACTCCCCACAGCACTATAGCCACGTGAGAACTACAGCCACAGGGAGAGGTCATTCGCCACTCGGCCATACCCCGTCCGACCCAATAGCTCACATAGCCTCCGGCTGGTACACACCGGGTACTCCTCCCCATCCATGGTATGGGCGCATCCCATACCGAGAAGACAGCTTCCAACTACGATTAGGACGGGCGTCCGCCCCTCGACCACCGCCTAAACCACGCCCCGCTGCACGGAGACGACCACCCCTGGCATCCAAAGCACCTGAGCTCACAGAAGCTCGTCCGCGCCGAGAGCTCACCGGAGAGCTCTTTTCTTGCATCCGACACTCAGACATGTATTTTCACTTTCTTTAAGTCCTCAACTCGATGAGAGCCTCGAGCCTCGCCCCTGCGACTATAAAAGGGGAGGCAGCCCCCTGCTTGAGGCAAGGTTCAAGATTTCAACACCCAAAGACCCGCACTCACACACTCAATATTGGCACTAGCCTCAATCACGAGACTTGGGAGCCCCCTCCCTCTCTCGACCTTGCTTTGTACTAGCCCCTAAGATGAGCATTTGAGCTCCCCTGGATAGTGGCCTCACTGGACTAGGGGAGCGATTTGCCCCGAACCGCATAAAATTTCGTGTCATTGTCTCTAGAGCTAGGCCATTGAGCGCCGCATAGCCGACATTACCGTGGATTCGTGGTATTAGACCACGACGCTTGGCGTGCCGTAGGGGTAGCTTAGTGCGACGCTTTCCACACCGATGGCTTCTTCCACTCGCCGACGGCCAGCAGCCGCCGGGGCGATGCGCTGCACCATCGACTTCTCCCGACCGAGCCGAGCAGCCCATCATCGGAAGCCGCCTTCACCCGCCCCACGCGCGTGAGGGACATCCCTAGTCAGCCTCCGAGGGCGCCACCGACTGGCCCGACGAGCATGGGACGGAACTCCACCTCCGCCGGTCTGGCCGAAGCCCTTGCATCCGCCGCCGCCGCGACCGCCGTTCGACCTCATCAAGGACTCCGCTTCCCCGACATCCCGGGACGCGAGCCACGCAGGCCCGTCCGATGTGACCTTCTCCACCGCCAATGTCGCCCTACACAGCTTCGGGCGAAGAGGCGCTATCGGTCGACGAGTTCACGGCGGCCCACGCCGCCAGATGTACCCCAATGGGCAGCCAGGCTCCTACTTACTAGGGCGACGAGCCCCCGGCAAAGCCAAGATCCATGAGCTCGAGCCGCCCCTCGATGGAATGAGCCCTCATGGATTGCATCCCACGCCGCCAAGGCTACATGTGTCACACCCCGAGGGTGCGGTAGAGGAATTCCACCGAGCGACGCCCTCCCAACACACGCCACGACTCCGCCGCGCGCCAGGTCGCCCGTCGACCACACGCCAAGGCCCTACCGGAAGAGCTCGAGGAGCTCGAACGCCAGCAGCCCAAGAGCGTGAAGCCCTCCCGCCGAAAGCGTGGAGGGAGACAGAATCACGAGCACGAGCTCGAGCCCGCGAGGTCCACGACCGCATCAACCGGGACGAGGGCCCTAATACCCCGCCGCCTGCCGAGAGCATCCCAGAACCCGGCGGTCGCCGCTGCTGCCCTACGCCGCTGTTCGGCCCCGAGGGACCCGAGGCACGCCAGACCCACGAGCAGCTTCTCAAGAGACCTCGGGCGAGGCGGCGGTCCAGCAGAAAAGAAGTTCTATGTCTCACCGACGACCGCCGGAGGAGCACGAGGCTTCCTCCCACCCCGAGGTCCACACGGCGACGACGACGAAGTCGGGCGAACCGCCACGCCCCGGACACCATCAACGCCCTCCCGCAGCGGAGGCTCGAGCCGAAGAACGCCCCCCGACGACGACAAGTACCACCGCGACGACCATGAGAAGCGCCCGCAGCTTAAAGCAAGTGACGCGGTGGGCCACGACGACAAGAAGACAAGAGCCGCAGCCCCACGCCGGTGCGGCCGCCCGCGGAGCCCGGCCTCCCAACGGGCCGGCCGGCCGAGCCCGAGCTCGAGGAGGCCTAAAGCCTTCGGCTCACGCATCCACGACGCCCGGCCCCCGCCTCCGAGCCCGACCGTGTAGAAGTACAACGGAGACCGACCCCGCCACATGGCTCGGAGGACTACCGCCTTGGCCGGCCAGCCGAGGTGCCGATAGCGACTATTTCATCATCCGCAACCTCCCACTCTACCTTGCGCATTCGGGCGCCGATCGCGGGCTCGAGCACCTCCCCGAGGGCACCATCCGCACCGGAGGACCCCGCCGACGCCCTCGCCCAAGAACTTCCAGTGGCACCTACGCCCGCCAAGCACGACGTGGGATCGCGAGGTCGCAGCGTACAGGCGGGGAGAGCCCGGCGCCACTACATCGCGCTCCAAGCTCGCGAACAACCTCCTGGAGGCCTCGACCGAGATCATCACCGCCTCACCTTCTCGGCACTACCGCGAGACCCTCGATCCACGAGCTCGGCGTCCAAAAGCCCCGAACCGTGAAGGAGCTCCTCGACCCGCCACGCCGCCACGCCGAGGGAGAGGACGCCGCCTCCCGCCGGGCACGGGCAAGGGCAAGCCGGCGGGCGACGATGAGGAAGCCGGGGATCAAACTCCCACATGGAAGAACAAGAAGAACAAGCGCCCGCGACGACAACGACGACGACTCAGAGCTATTGCGACAAGCGCAAGCCCGGCGGGCAAGGGGGTGGCAAGCCTTTCGCCCCCAAAGGGCACTTCGACAAGATGCTCGAGGAGCCGCGGCCCGCACCATGAGGGGCCGCCAAGCACAAGATGAAGGACTGCCGCCTCATGAAGAAGCACGTGATGGGCACGCTACGTGGTGGTGACAAGGGCGACGATGACAAGGACGCCAAACCGCGCCCGACGAAGTTCGACGACGACATGTACATCGAGGACGGCGGCCGCCAACGCCGTTTCTCGGCGGGGCCACCGGGCCACGAGTCCAAGCCCGACAGAAGCTCACGCGCCATGAGGTCCTCTTCACCGAGCCGACTACCCCCGAGTACCTCAAGTGGTCGAGCTCGGCGATCACCTTCGACAAGGTCGATCATCCCCGACACATCCCGGCACCCGTGAAGGTACCCGCTGGTCGCCGATCCCATCATCGGCACCATGCGCCGAAGGTGTTGATGGACGGCGGTAGCCGCCTCAACCTCCCCTACATCCACGCGCTCCAAGCCCTTGGCATCCCCAAGGCACTCCGCCCCATCGCCGAGAGTCGATCCACCTGGTGGTGCCGTGGAAGCATGCTCCCGCTTGATTCGATCGACCTCCCCCCCGCACCCTCGACAACTTCCGCAAGGGAGGTCCTCACGCTCGAGGTGCTCCCGCTCAAGAACGCTACCACGCCCCGCTAGCGTCCGCGGGGCTGGGCGCGGTTCATGGCCGGCCCCCAACTGGCTACCTACCTCCAAGCTCAAGATCCCCCCTTGGCCCGAGGGGGGTCATCACCGCTGCCTCCACCTTCGGCACGCATTCGGGCCGCGAGGCCGCCACCGTCCAGCACGACGCCATTGCCGAGATCGAAAGCAGATGCTGCCCAGGATGGCGGCCCGGGCCAAGACTCCCCCGACCTCAAAAAGAAGGCGACAGCACAGCTCAACCATCAAGCTCCGGCAGGAGGCAAAGCACGAGCTCGTCCGCCGAGCTCGAAGGTCACGGGCACATTCAGCCCGAAAAGGACGCCAAGGGAGGTCACGGCCGGACAAGGATGGGGCGCACTCCTCTCTCGTGGGTGCCGAGCTCACCCCCAAATAGGTTAGCCGCCGGACTTCCTCCGCGCGAACCTCGGCAGATTGCGGAGGGCCCGGATATGTCGTGGCATACCAGGGAAGTCGCCGAAACCCTTGAACATCAAACCCGCTCTACCGGCCGGTCAAGCAGAGGTCAGACGCTTCGACGACGACGACGCCAAAGCAATCGCCGAGGAGATAGATAAGCTCCCTTAGCCGCCAGTTCATCAAGGAGGTGTATCATCCCGAGTGGATAGCCAACCCCGTACTAGTTAAGAAGAAGAATGGGAAATGGAGAATGTGTGTTGATTACACGGGTTCAACAAGGCATGCCCAAAGGATCCGCTTCCTTTGCCGCGCATTGACCAAATTGTTGACTCCACCTCCGGTGCGAAACGCCCGCCTCGACGCCTACTCCGGCTACCACCGTATCACGATGAACGAGCTCGACGCCTTGCCACCTCCTTCTTCATCACCCGCTTGGCGATTCTCGTTACAACAATGCCCTTCGGTTTGAAAACGCCGCCACCCTCTCTAGAGGTGCATGCGAAAGTCTTCAAAGAGCTCCTCGGAAAGCTCGCTGAAGCATACGCCGACGACATCGTTGTCAAGACGGGGCGCCGAAAGAGCTCATCCTCGCGACCGAAGCAGTCTTTGCTAAGCCCGAGAGTTCTGAGTCAAGCTCAATCCCAAGAAGTGTGTCTTCGTCCCTCGAGGGAAGTTGCTTGGCTTCATCGCTTCCGAACGTGGGCATCGAGGCCAATCCCGAGAAAAATCGCCGCCATAACGGATATGGGGCGATCAAAAACGCCGGGCGCGTGGTAACGGCTCATGGATGCCTAGCCGCGCTAAGTCGCTTTCATAGCCCGACTCGGGGAACAGAGCCTCCCACTCTACAAGCCGGGCCAAGAAGTCGAGCGCTTTACCTCGACCGGCGAAGCCCAAAGAAGTCCTCAACTCACCGAAGCAACTCCTTGCTAATCCACCCGCACTATCGGCCTCCCACACCCAACGAACCGATCCTCCTTACATCTCGGCCACCTCGAAGGTGGTGAGCACCGCGCCGTCGTTGAGAGGGAGGAGGAAGGGCATGCGCCAAGGTACAGCGCCCGTGTACTTCATCAAATAAGTCCTCACCGACACCAAGACCCGCTACACACAAATAAGCCTCGTGGTACGCAAGATCGCCGATCACCCGGCGCAAGCTCAGCATTACTCACTTTATCCGGCAAGGTCGCCTCCAAATTCCCCTTGGCGAGGTCATCCGTAGCCCCGAGGTTACGGGCCGCATGGCCATGTGGGCTATTGAGCTCATGGGACCCGACATCACCTACGCCCCCAGACGCCCATAAAATCCCGTGCTCTAGCGCACTTCATCGCTGGAGTGGACCGAGGTCGAAAGCGTACCGCCCGCCGACGACATCGGACATCGGACGCCAGATTGACGGATCCCAGAAGAAGAAGTACACGGCTTGACTCGCTCTTCATCATCTCCCAAACAGGGTGCGCATGAAGTACCCATCCGCTTACACTTTCCCCGCTGGCCCAACAACGTGGGCTGGGCACGAGGCTCGGTGAACGGCTATGACGCCGCGAGCCTCGCGTCCGACCTCGAGATCCGGGCGACCCGAACTCGTCAAGAACCAAGTCATGAAGGAAGTCGATTGCCAACCCGCAAGATGATCGCTTACCACCGTAAGGTCCGGTGAGCTCGAGAGCACTTCCACGGCTCGAGGTCAACTACATTCACCGCCACCTCAACAACGACGCGGATAAATTAAGCCAAGTCAAGGCGACGTCCGCCGGTCCTGCCAGCGCCTTCATGCACGAACGCAAGCCATCGATACGACTCAAAGATCTTACCCTCGCTGACGATGGTCACTAACTCGACCGCCGACGCCCGAGCTCGGATCCTATGGAGGTAGACGCCCCCGCAGCCCGAGCCCTAACGCCGGCTTGCCTAGCCACGAGCTCACACCCAATCGCCTGGGCCTCTCGATCGATCGACTGATCGCGACGGCCCAGGCCCGGATCGGGCGGATCCACCGCCTGGTTCAAGGAAGGCAAGCCCCCCTGCAAGAGGAATCGCGCGCCCGCGCCGGCGGGGCCAAGTTGTTCGCCCCTGCTTCCAAGAGCTTACCGCGCGGAGCCTCCGCCGCCCTCCCTCCGCCGCATCACCCGCGAGCAAGGGAAAGCTCATCGAGGAGATCCACTCGCCACGCGCCACCATGGCGGCGCCGCGAGCTCGCTGGGGTCGCTCCGGCAGGTTTTTATCGCCAACCGCCTATGGACGCCATCCGACCGTCCGACGCCGCGGAAGGATGCCGCCTTCGCCAAGCGCATTACCTACCGGCTCAGTCCTCCAGACGCATCCCGCCACCCGCCGTCGCGGTCCGGGGCCTCACATGGTGGGACCTTCAAGAAGACGGTCGGGGCTACACACACACCTCTGCCATCGACAAGTTCTCAAAGTGATAGAGGTTATGCCCATCGCCGGTGCCGAAGCCGAGGAAACCGCCAAGTTCTTCACCGCATCATCCACCGCTTCGTCCCGAACTCCATCATCAATGCGACAACGGCACTAACTTCGGTGGAGAGGTCTTCATCGACCAAACATCACGGCAGATCCGGCGGCGACACCTCCCGGGCCACACGAGACCAACGCCAGTAGAAAGAGCTAACGGCATGATCCCGCAGGCGTAAAGTCTCGATCTTCAAGAGGCTCGGAAAAGATACGCCTCACGGCAGCCTTCGGGCCGAAAGCCCGTTCTGTCCAGATGGAGTCTCCGCACGCCGAAAGCGTGGCCACTGATTTGACGCCATTCTTCCCCGCCTTCGATCCGAGGCGCGTTCCCCACCGACCTTTGAGTACGGCCCGCCTTCCGGCCCAAGCCTTCCACGAAAGCACAATAATAATCGCGCTGCTCGAAGACGCCGATCAGCCGACGACGCTCCTGGGACATCGCCCTCATCCATCCGCCAAGTACCGCAGTCCATGAGGCGCTACACGATCGCCACGCCGAGGGGCGAGGCTCCGCCGGCGACACGCGCTTGCGGCGAACCCGAGCTCGAAAGACAAGCACAAGCTCGGCGCCGGGAAGGGCCCTTCACCATCGACTGGGCGCCGAGGGGCCCGCACGCATAAGCTCAAGGACCATCAAGGCCAAGTCCTCACCAACGCATGGGAACATCGAATGCCTACGCCGCTACCCCTAAATGTATTTTTGAAATGTTGTAGCTACAAGAGCTCAATAAAGCACAAATTGATGCAAAAATGTGTGCAAGCATTTCAAATTTTTTTCCTGCACATCTCGAAAGCAACGACCGGCCTCCGGCCCCGCCGGCTAAGACCCGCCTTGCTCGGGGTTGGCTGAGCTGGTGCACACCCCACGTTTAACGCACCGATTTTTTCGAAAACTTACAAGTTTAGAGCCCACCGACGAGCTCAAACTTGTTAACTTTACACTCCCTCCTCTTAGCTCGCATAATGTTCCAACGACTAAAGTCACGGGCTCATCACTTTAGAGCATGGCGCGCTCGCTTACCTCCCGCGCTCGCTGCCAATGGGAATGGCCCGCCATCCAGCCTCTCTCGAATGATGAGCTCACTAAAAAGTCGGCGTAGAAACGTAACACGATATAAGAGGAAAGACGCCTTCCGCATAACACATGAGTTGCCATAAGTTTTACAATTTGCCTCGACTACGAGGGACTTAATGAGCTCGCAACTAAAAAGAGGCCGAGCCTCGAGTTCCTATCCTTGCGCAGCGGGTCTTGATCCATCTAATTGTGGACGGGGACGCCCCGGCGCAGCCTTCCTCCTCCTCGGCGGGCTCTTCGGCCCAAATCGGACCTGGGCTCAACACCTCGAGCCTCCTACGGCAAGAAGCTTGAAGAGCCGGCCAGACAACACACAGGGTGGCACCCCAAGCCAGCGCCGCCTTCCGATCGTGTCGGTATCATCAACGCCCGGCGCCCACCCCGCCTCACGATGTTGACCCCGAAATTTGGGGTAGTGGTGAAGACGACGGACGCTTTTGCACCACGCGGCCCGCTGCCTCCATCAGCTTTACGGGATCGCCGACACCCCGCTTGGCCGGGTCCCCCCGTTTTCCACCCCCGAGGACATCGCAGACGCCCGACCGCGACACAAGGCCCTCAAGGGCGCTGCCGAAGTTTCCTACCTCTCCACGCCTTTAGCGGCACACTCTTGGAAGGCTTCCCGAGCTCTTTCCTCGTGGCCGACGAGGTCAGCCGGTGGCGCCGCCCGTGTCCGCCTCCTTCTCCCGCAGCCGCAGCCGCGGTGCTTCAGTGGGAGGCTTCGGAGGCGGGGCGAAGCCCCGACTCCCTCGTCCCCCGGCCTCCCACGCCGCTCTTCGTGAGATCTCGTCGCCGCAAACAAAGGCAACAGATTGACATGAACCATAAGGCCTTTGGGACGCAAAAGAAGAGGCGCCGCCCACTTAGCTCACAGCCTGTCAGAGAGCTCTTGCTCTTGTACCGTGAGTTCATAATTCTGGCTTCAAACCGAACCCGCTCCGCCTCCGAGGCCGGAGATTGCACCACAATTCAGAAGCTTCGCTGTCGAAGGTTAAAGTCCCCGCCGACGAGACCTGGGCCAGCCTCGAACGCCAAACAAGCAAGACAAGAAAGACAAGGGCATGAGCACTCACCGAGCCGGCGTCACGGCGGGCGAGTCGCCGGCTGAAGCCTGCCCTGTCCTTCCGCTAGGACTCGCTGCCAGCCGCCGCCGAGCGCTCAAGCTCCTGTTGTCGAAGCCGCACGGCGGGAGTCGAGCGCCCTCCCGCATCTCTCGCGCCGCGATGAGCGAGCCCGAGCCTCCTCCTCCGCCGGTGCCGGCCCCCCGCAGCCGCTGCCTCCACCCCGCCCCCGCCCCGGGCCCCCGCTCCTCCGCCCACGGCGAGGCTGGCCGCCCCTCCGCCCGGCCCCAGGAACCGGCGGCCGGAGCTTCGCAGCAGCCGCGCCTTCGTCGCACATCTCCGCCAAGATACATCGCCACGCCTGATGAAACGCCGCCTCGTGGAGGTCTTGTCGCGGTTGTACCCCGATGGTTCTCCTACGCCCTGCAAGCCACAATGAAGAACAAGAGAGAAGACAATGAACGAAGCCCGACCACGCAACGACGCACAAACCTCGTAAAGACGGCGGGCGCACTTTCGCCGGGCTCGATGGTCGACGACTCCGCCTCCCACAACGGCGCATACGCAGGGCGACTCGAGCATAGGCCGGGGGATAACGATGTCCGCGCCTTTGCGGAGGGACACTGCCGCCGACACTAAGACGGATACCTGTGGCCCTCGCTAACCTCGACGCTCTACCGCAAGGAACGGTACTCTAGATGCGGCGGCGACGCTCGTGGTGGCGGCGCTTTCACGGCCTCGCCTTCCTAGCTCTCATCGCCGGCTCGGCGCTGCCTCTTCCGGCCACAGGCTGCGTTCTCGCTGCCGGAGATCTCGACGTACCTCCTCGCCGAGGTTGGGGCCCCCGACTCTCGGGCTGGGTTCTCGACGCGCCTCGCTGGCTGTCCTTCCTCCGGAACCGCTTTCTCCATCTTTCGCCGCCGACGACGCTTCCCGGTAGCTCGAAAGTGCCGACGCCCTCGAGGCCGCTCGGCTGGCTCTCGACCGAAGCTCAAGACGGGTCCTCAACGCCGCCCACGGGACGGCTCGGCGCTGAGGAGGAGTCTAGAGCACGAGGCTCAAAACCGGGCGAGGCGCTGGGTCGACAATGCCCCTTTGAAGGGGAATAGCGCATCATCTTCGGAGCCTCGCCCCTCACGCTGCATCACCGCTCTCGCTTCCGACGCCGAGCTCGCCACCACCGCTCTCGAAGCTCGCCAGCCGCGTGGATCGAATCCCACCGGGCGCCGAGCTCATGGTCAACGGCGCCATCGAAGCTCGCTATCTCCAAGCCCGAAGCCTCGCTCCAGCCGAAGCTCGGCACCTCCGCTTTCAGCGCTGTCGTGGTACGCTGCCGCCCTGCTAAGCACAGCTGGTTAGCACTGCGTGATCAATCACTACGACCTAACGATAACATCGTAAGGGCGGAGAGCTTACCCGACGCCACCCTCTTCGTTTTCTTTCTTTCTTCAAGGCTGCCGCCCGGAGCCCCGGACGCCTCGACCGGGCACCCGATCCTCGCATCGGGGCTTAGGCGCTGGGCAGCCGAGGCTGCGCTGATCGGGCGCCGGGCGCTTTCAAGGCCACCACCGCGCTGTGGCGAAGCTCAGCGGCCCCTCGACGAGTCCCGACTCGCCCATCGAGGGCGCTCATCGACGCCGAGGGCTCACCTCGCGCTCGACGCCGGGCCCATCTCCTCGACGGCCGCTGCCGCCACCTACCGGATGACCCAGCCTCCCTCGCACGGACGAGGCCCATCGAACGCCGGCAGAGCTTGCCTCACCGCACGGAAGAGGAGGTTGGGAACCAAAGGGCGCACCACGCCGACCTATAGAGCTCGAGCTCGCGAGGGTTCGAGACAAAGAAGAGAACGAGCCAAGACAAGGCGACTTGAGCACTTTACCAAAGACAGAGGTCTCCTCGATCGTGGAGGATCCTGGAGCCTCTTGTGCCCCCACTCACGTCCTTCGCCACCGCTTCATCCAAAACTCCACTCGTCGACGGTGAGACCAGATGCTCACGTCCCCACTTAATGGGGCCTTCTCCTTCCATCTCCCACATTCGCAGAACCCTCGACAATCGAGGGGGCACTCACCGCTTTGCCGAGCCAAAGCCGATGATATGGTTCACCGTCACCGCTGTCCCGGAAGGGCCTTTGATCTTGCCCACGGCCGCTCCCACGCCCCCTCGCCGTTGTCGCAGCGCCCTCGCCTTACGCACTGCCCTCGAGAAAAGTGCGGCCGGTACCGCGCGGTGAGGGTAGGAGGAGGTTGTTCTTGAGGTAGAAACCTCACTCCTCCCCTCCATCCGGGGTGGGCCGACGGTCATCCTCCCGAAGGACTCTCGACCTTCCCCAGCCTTCGCATCGCACGCACGCGATCGGGCCGGACCGCCCCGCCCCCAGCCGGGCCGGATCTTGGCGAAGACGAGTGTTTGAAGAGCGCTCCCGCCAGGGAGGGATCCCAACCACCCCTCGATAGCATCGTGAAGACGGAGAGAGGAGCACCCCTGCTCGGGCGGGAGGTGCCGGAGCTCGATGCCCCAAAGACGCTGATGAGCCGCTCAAGAAGTCGCCCGCAGTATTCCGGTGCCCGCCAGCCGCGGAAGGCGCACGGGAGACGACGTATTTCCTCCGGCCGGTCGCACCTCGCGGATGCCGCCGATAATCTACCTTTGCCACCGCTCATGGGTACGCAGCCCACCGACGCGCCCGTGACGCTGATCTTTCGCCACCGCCACCGCTTCGAACGCGACCACGAGCCCATCTCTCAATCACCGGAATGAGTCAAGCGCGGGCGGAGGTGGAAGATCGATCTACGAGTGGGCAGCGGCGATTGAATCCTCTCTTTCTCGCGGCGTGGGAGGAAGGCAAGAGATGGAAGGTGAAAACGGCCCCAATCTCCTCCTATTTATAGAGCTCGATGCGCGGAGGCGACGAGAAGAAAACCGCCGGGGACCCACACACACCACGCCCGCCCGCAGAATCGACGCCGCGAGATCGACGACGCGGCGACACCGGCGGAGGGGCCGAATATGCATTAATGGGGCAACCCCCCACCAACGGTAAAATCCCAACCAGAAGATCTCAACGGTTATTTTACGCAACGGGTAAAATCCGGGGAGCTCGGGCGCGCAACGTCAATTTGGTCGAGCTCCAAAAATAGAGCTCTCGCGACGTGAGCTCATCACCGTGGTTCGAAGGCCGGCTCAGCCGAGAGCACGAGGCCACCCCGGGACATCACGAGCGAGGAGCGCCATGAAAGCTTTACGCCGACGCCCATGCCTCGAGCTCCCTAAAGGGTTTCGGGGCTGGCCAGGCGCTGTCCCGGTCGCCGAGGCCTACGACGACTGAAGCTATCCCCGCTCCCCACGAGGCGCCCTCCCCGGGACACGCCGGGGCTCGAGAATTGCGGAAGTTGAATCGATCCTTGAGGTTGACCCGCCACCGGTCGAACGAACGAAATCGACGAAGCTCGAAATCTCACCCGACTATCCATCCGACCGCCCCGAGCACCTCGATCTCGGCCGACGAGGCAAGATTGAGCTCGAGCTCACCACCCATGCGAGCAATCGCAGGAGGAATGGCCTCGCATGAGCCCATGGTAAAATAAAAGCCTCCGTGAGAATCTACTATTCCTCACCTGAGCCTCTGGGGTTACACTCGCTGGAAGGCCTCAAGACCCACAAACCAAACACCAATCCCATAACGAGGGTTAGCACACGGCGCGAGCCATCACATACATGGACAACATCATCCGGAGAGACCTCATCTCTCCCAAATGCTCGTGGCTATTGTGGGGATCGATATTTGGGACACCCGCACACTCCAGCTCCCGAACCATCCCCGACTTAAAAACGGACCCGAGATCTCGACCGTGGACGAGCTCCTCACGGGCGGCAATGGAATGTTCCTGCTCGAGTGCTCACACGCGAAGCCCCGATGGAGGTCCGCCTTCCCGCCTCGCCGAGCTTCCCTTCCTCTCACCGATGAGCTCTCGCACCCGCACCCCGAAGATCCATTTGGGGACCTCTTTCCACTCGCCGAGCCCTTTCCATAAGCTCCACGACGACGGCCGCCGAGAGCTCATCCGCCCGCCCCTCTCAAGGAAGATCAAGGGTACAAGAGTTGGTCAACAACTCCCCCCGCAAGCTCAACCACTCCTCGACAGTAATCAGCCACGTAGAACTACACAACCACGTGGAGAGGTCATTCGCCACTTCGCCATACCCCGCCGACCTCCATAGCTCCGCTACGCCCGGCTGGTACACACCGGTACTCCCCCCATCCATGGTATGGGCGCATCCCATACCAAGAAGACAGCTTCCAACTACGATTAGGGATGGGGCGTCGCCGACCACCGGCCCAAACCGCGAATCCCGCATGACGGAGACGACCAATTTCGCATCCAAAGCACCCTGAGTCACAGAAGCTCGCTCGCGCCGAGAGCCTCCACCTGAGAGCTCTTTTCTTGCATCCGACACTCAGACATGTATTTTCACTTTTAAGTCCTCAACTCGATGAGAGTTTCCGAGCCTCGCCTCTTGCGAGTATAAAAGGGGAGGCGCCTCCGCCTGAGGCAAGGTTCAAGATTTCAACACCCAAAGACCCGCACTCACACACTCAATATTGGCACTAGCCCGAATCACAGAGACTTGGGAGCCCCCTCCCTCTCTCGACCTTGCTTGTACTAGCCCCTGCATGAGCATTTGAGCTTCTGATAGTGGCCTCACCGGACTAGGGAGCGATTGGCCCCGAACCGGGTATAAATTTCGTGTCATTGTCTCTAGAGCTAGGCCATTGAGCGCTGCAGATAGCCGATTATTATCAGTGGATCGGGTGGTATTAGACCACCACACCATGTGTATCATGTCTCTTCCTTGAGATCCTCTGAACTCAAATAGACAACAAAGCTAGTGGAACTTAATTAAACGTTAGGTTAGCCACGTTGCTTTTGTCCGCTCGGGAATCTTTCAAAAGATTAAATATTTTTGGGTTTTATTATTTCGTGTTAGTAAGAATGATGATGCATGCATATTTATTTTATTTTTATGCCACCACAATAAATATCCTTGTGGGTTGTTACACACCACAAAATTACTCACATGGGGCTTAGAGCTTTTTCAATGTATATGCAACAAACAAATATTTATTTTTCTTTTCTAATGCAAGGCTAGTGCTATAATTTAAATATCCTAAAGGAAAAATAGTTATGCAATGCAAGAAAATAAATATGGATAACTACCGATCTTACCTTTTCGGTGAGGGTTCAGTGTTTTAAGTCCTCCGAACGAGACTTACCTTATCGTTTCCTTAAGGGTATTATCTTTGATCTTTAACGGTCAGGTTCTTGAGATTGTGAAGGATGGCATCACCCATGTTCTTTGCTGGTCTTATGAGTTAGGAGTGAAGCTGCAAGCAGCTTCTTGTTTAGTGTGCATACTTGTAGGACATCCACTTGTTGAATTTTGGAGAGACCGGTAGGCTTCTTCACCTTTTGCTCAAAGTGTGTCCCGCTTGCAAAGTCATGGTAGAGATCATGCATGGGCTCAAGTTGGTGGGAAAACACCAACAGAACCAAAACTTCATTCATTCTTTCTCTAACCATAGGCACATCAAACAATATAGAGTTGATTTATTATATGCCTTTTTATACCTAACTTGGGTGACAAGATCGAAGATTGAGCATGATTGTTTGTGATTAAAACATTCGACAGATCAAATCAAGCTCGTGACTCTTGAAGGGTTTTCTTATCTAAACATCAAAAGCATGATTATGATTCTTCCAAAGCAAGGTAAGCAACATTTTGGCTTACAAAATTAGACTATGAGATTAAGATAGCGATGGTAGGAACATCTTAACAAAACATGTTGAGCTAATGAAGACGGATCAAGCAAGGGTGTTGCTCTAACATGTTTGGCTCTTGTTTATAAACACGCCTAGTTGAGGGAAAGCTTATTTATTGACAACTTACCTCAAGATGTTACCTTAATTGTTGGAGCATGCGGCACCGTAACACCCTCGTGGTGGACCTTTCCATCTCGCTTGAAGCTTTCCATTATTTTGGCCTCTTGTGTATCTTGTTCCACACTTGTCTCCTTTATTGCATCGTCCTTTTTTTTCTTGTCTTTAAATTGTGTTTAGACCTTTTTTTTGCTCCTCTCATGATTTTATTCCCGCAATATTAGTTGACACACATATACCAAGGAATATACAAGTAATTGTAAACAAGGGTAGAGTTGTCATGGAGCTTTAAGGTTGCTTTTATGCCATAAGATGTTTTGATTGGATATTTAATTAGCATATGCTCATTATTACTTTCTCTAGTTGGAAATTTTATGATCTTAAGTTTGATTTTTTATGTATGACATTTGTTAACCAAACAAACTTAGAGAGACAAAGTAATAGTGAGTGGAGGGATTGCAAAACCAAAGATGTCGAAAGTGACGGAGCTTGAGTTGAAGAAAAGTAATGTCGGATGATCTTTTAGAGGAGTCGACCGGCCCTCCCCCATGCTTGAGCCTTCCCCGCCACTCTACTTCAAGTGTGAATGCCGGACCGTCCCTAATCGTGTGTTGTAATCACCATGTCCTTAGATGTTGTTCATCCTTTGTTCCCGCAGTTTAGTGACCAAGAATACCCGAAGGGAACTTGTCCTAGGAACATGTTTCTTTTACCATGAGCCTTCATGTGCTCAGATATATATATTATTATTATTTTTTTCTAGAACATAAGATTTAAGTTGTATACAAATATGTGATTTACATTTACTTACCGTTTTTGATGTTCTTATGGCCATTGTTTTTGTCCATCCACTTCTGTTGAGTGATTACTTTTTGTGATCGTGTTGTATGGCACTCTTCTTCATCGAATGGACATGGCATAGACCTTTCCCCTAAAATGTTAGTGGACATACCCGAGGAAATATACAACATGGTTGAAGCAGGGGTTGTTGTCCAAAAGTTCATAAGATCTCATCTATGCTAACTCTAGCACAGATTTTATTTATCAAGTCTTGTAACTCATTTATTTGTGGCTGCACTTCTAGCATGTGGATCAAGGCAAAGGTAACTTGTAGCAAAAAGACAGAGTGAATGATATTTGATACTTTACAATTTTCCATGAATGAGCCAAGTGTTTCTGACAAGGTTGAGTTCATCATATGCCTTGCTTCATCTCCTCGATCTAAGTTCATCTCTTTGACCCTTCCGAATTGATTTGATAGTTCTCTCCCATGGGTTAGTCAACACAATAACCAATGTCTACGCTAGCAATTTTAGTTCAATAACTAAACTAGACTCCATGTCTACATCTAATTAAGAAGGCATTTTAACCTAAGCACCATGCTTAATTTAAAGCCTTTGGAAATACTCTTAGCAGTATTTCCAAACCAAAGCATACTATAGCAGCACAAAGGTAGCATGATGGCACTATAGATATTTATCCAATTAGAGATTAAAGAGCATGATCATGGTGAGGATTTTTTTTTTCTTTTAGATGCAAACGATATGGATGGATGCAAAGGACTTAATCATGCAAAGGATAGGGAAATATACACTAAGTGGGAGAATGCATGGATCAAAGTAAAAATGCAATGCAAGAAATTAAATGATAACTACTCAATCAATTTATAGTTCATGAGCAAGACTTTTCTCACCTTTTATTGATCATACTTACTACGATGTGCAACTTCTATGTACGCCACTTGAGATGTGTGCATTAAATTTTTGTGGACGCTTAATTTCTTCTTTCAATCTATACATGGTTAGAATAATATATATTTAATTACATACCTTGAGATAGCAGGGTTCCAATGTTGATGAATCTTGACTGATCAGCACCTCGGTTCTTCAATCCTCTTTTCTCGTGGAATCTTGTCTGAAGGTCAATCCATTATCTTTGTCCTGCCCATTCCACAACCTCAATGTATAACAAGGGTAATCCTACTAAAGCTAGTGATACACTAAATTAGCAGACATCATGATCATTATTAGAATCTTTAGGCCAATTGTTTCCCCAAGAACGGCCAAAAAAAGCTTGTTGCCATTTGTTAAGTGCTAAAAAAGAATATGAAGGATTCTACAAGCTTAACACTACGTAACACCTTACCATTGTAGCTTTTCCCTAGGATGAGTATATTCTAGAGTATCGTATCCACAAGGAAGCTTTTAAAAGAATTCTAATAAGTCACAATCATTTATCCACTAACTTAGCAAACCACTAGACTATAGTGAGGGGGTAATTAATAAAGGATAAGTTAATATCAAAACATAAAATAATAACCTACCTAAGATATCAAAAGAATAACTAAACTAATCAAGAGGTCAAAGGGAGAGTTTGAGGTTCCCGGGTACTTCTATTACTTAGGTTCTATGATAGCAATTACACTAATGTACTTTGGAGCAACAGTTCCTTTCCAACTCTCGAAAGACTGAAGAAGGTAGTTGGGAGAAGGTCGGCCAAAGCTCTACGAAACACCAACCCATACGTGGTGGACTACAAAGGCTTGATGTATCCGCCACCCTGGGGCTACCCCACACACACAACTATCTCAGAGGTTTAAGGCAACCTCAGGTAACCAATAGCCTAGACACCAAGTCTACACTATCGATTACTACCTAGCTACCATGAATAACTAGAGTCCTCAATACGAGCGGAGATCCCATGCAATAGCATAAACAACTATACTTAACTTTAACCATGAAAGGCATGAAAGTGAATAGAAAAGACAAAATATGAATCATAAGTCTGTAGAGAAGATACAAAGACATACCATACCTCAAGACATTCTAGAACAGAGCATAGCTCCACTCTCTCTTACTCTTGATTAGATCTAAGTTAGATCTAATTTAGTTCTAATACATGTCTAATCTACTTTAATTACATGGTTAATCTACTTAATCTAATTCACTAATCCCGTAGAGAGGTTATCCTTTACATTGGGACACCTCTACAAATCGAGATACGAATAGAATGAGATAGAATGAATTAGGGTTTAACCCTCAGGTCGTGGGGTCTTCTTATATAGGCTCATGATGAACGATGACCATTGATCAAAACGACCTTCAATAACGGGTGTAGATAGCGTAACCCCTGGTCGGTTACAAAACCGACCTAAAGATGAGGATGACAGGTGGGTCCACCTGGCGGTCGGCTCCAAATTGATTCTAGCGTCGCTGTGGTTCGTGGTCACCTTTGTGATCCTGCCTCCCGTGTCTTCCCGGTACCTTCTAGAGTGTTTTAGTCCACATTTTGGGTCGAGTTACTTCATGGTTAAGTCTTGTCATCGTGGCTAAGACGCCGTTGGTATAAATTTATAGCATAAAAAATATAGAGGTTTTAAAACGAAAATAAGGGCTTAAAATGAATATCAACATAGTATAGGGCTTAACTAACATGATTCCACTAGTTTTGGTGATTTATATATTTTTCGTGGATTAAACAGAAAATGCCTAAGAGCTTGCAAGCCCTACGACATAAAGACGTATCCGTGACGAACCCAACGTGGAACCTACACTCAGAACATTCCGTAAGATGTACCAAGAAGATAAATGATCACTATGTCCCAATCGAATTTTTAGTCATGGACATGGGAGAAGAATGTGATCCACCAATAGTGTGCCGGGGAGACCATTCTCAACACTACATGCATCATCTACATGAGAACGGGGAGATCCACTTCCAATTTCCTAAAGAGAAGGTACGCTTGTATTTTAAATGCTTATACTACTTATGAATATCCAAAGAAGAACAGTGTCACATCGAAGACGTACTACAACAGAGGAAATGGATCATGAACCCAGAAGATCACACCCTCAAGGTACTGCTAAATAGATTTCAATAATGGGCATTATATCAAGTCACACGGTTGTTTCATGAAGGCATTGGATGAAAATAAAGGAAGAATCAGCATACATCAAGGAAAAGCTTGCTCGACTTTCACCGTAAAAGACATTTTGTCTCACGCAGTTGATTCCCTCCTCAAGAATTAGACAATCATGGGAAGACTATGAAGAAGCACGCGATGAGTATTGGTGGAACAGAGGTCAACGAAAGCGCCTTACTAGAGAAGCCATAGAAGAATTAGAAGACAAAAGATAAAAGTCCCTTGCAACCCGGAATCATCCTTAGAAGAAATAGAAGAACCTACCACCCTGCATAAACAAGGAACAATGGAGTGAGAAAGAGATAACCCCCAAAGCACACCACCATCGAAGAAATATCAATCAAATCATCAGAGCCACCAATTGTGACCACCACATACCCCCCGGGAGTAATGAACAAAAGAACCAAGTCTTGTTTTGCCCGACTTTAATCCTCAACCTTTCCTAAAGGTAATTCGTAAGCGCATCCATATTCAATTCTCAGCTTTGCATATTTATTTCATCAATTGCATGGCATGTTTCCTTTTCAAGTTGCATTAGAAAATGATAAAAATATATTAGTGCTTTTGCATTTAAAAGCTTAGGAAAGTCCCATGTGAGTAAATCTTGAGGTTTGACACCCCTAGATACCTTCACCGTGGTGGCATAAAAAATAAAATAAAGACGATTTCATCTTTTCTTGCATACAAATAAAGAAAAATCCAAAAAATATCTTTTTCCGCTAAAAAGAATTCCAGTATTAGTAGAAGCAATGTGGCTAAACTCTAACACTTAATCAAGTTCCACTAGCTTTGTTGTCTATTTGAGCTTAGCAGCACTTCGGCGAGAAGAGACACCCATGCCATTGTCGCCATCTACCTCAACCCCATCAACCCGACATTTCAATCAAGCTTGGGGAGAGCACCCCCGCTATCCTCATAAGTATTACTACCACTATTAGCTAGATATTTGGTTTGCTAAGTTTGCTTTAGTTTGCTTAAGAGTGAGTCCTATAATCTTTTAAGAGTCTTTTGCTATAGTATAAAATGATCAAGAGAGAGTGTACACCTTTAATGCTTTTGCTCAACCAAAAGAACTTAGAAATGATGAAGAGTTGTCCGTCAGAATAGTGTTCTTTCAAGTACCTAGCTTTCAAGCTTAATTTCTCGGCTTAAATATAAAACTGCTTTTGACTTGAGATTTACCCTAAACCTAAATTCCGTGGATTGCAAATGCTTGCTCTAGAGTCTAGGTGTGATTGACTCCGATATGATATATATGAAAGTTTTGAGCTACTATTTCTCTTACTCCTAGTGACACTAGATTGAGACTTATCTTTTGAAAATTATAAAAAATATACATGATAAGTTCCAGATGACAGTGTTGGAAAACCCCTACCACAAAATGATATACATGCTCAATAGATTAGGAAAACCCTTTTATATATATTGGTCGCTATTTGCATTGAGTTTGGTAATCTTGTCGACCCTAGAAACTTGTCATGCTGATGTACACTCCATCCACTCCATCCACTATATATATTTCATTCCACTAGACTCCACTCATATATATATGCTGCTTATCCCTGAAGTACGATCTACCATACATTTCCATTATATATCCACCAAAATATGTTCCACTCTTATCTTGGGGAGAAGAACAAACCAAAAATATTCCATCCATTCCATTCAACAATCTACAAAAGCCCCTAATCTATCTCAAAAAAAGTCTATTGCAAAAAGAGACTTTGGGTTGTCTTATTTAAAAAAAAAAAGAGAAGAAAGAAAGAGTTGAAAAAAAAAGTAAATTAAAAACGGACAAGTGTCCCACGGGCTAGTAGAGCCACCTCCCTAGAAGAAAAAGAGAATAAAAGGAGAGTTAAAAAAATGGACAAGTGTCCGATGAAAACAATGGGTACTTAGATGCCCGGCCTCCATAAAAAAAGAAAAATAAAGAGAAAGATGCAACCCCGTGTTCTCTCAAATGTTTCTCAAGTATCAAATGAGAGATGATTTTTCAAAGAGCTAGAGTAGAATTAGACTTTTTTCTCATCATATTCAAGCATCTACCACATCATAATCATTTCATTCCATCATGCACATGCACTGTAGTGTGACTCGCGGACTTTGGATCCATTGTTTTGAGCTACAACATATGCTTAGTAAGTAAATTTAGTTTTCTCCCCACCTATGAAACTGATATACGCTTTAGATATAGGGTGAGAGAGAAGAAGGCATAGTGTCCTACCTTTTAGTCCAAAAAATAATTTCACATATGAGAGAAAGGCAAAACAACCTTATTGCCTTAGAGAGGATCCACCACATTCACATATGAGATTTGAAAGGGGTCATACCGGCGAACTTTTGAGTTTTATTTAAAATCAAGAAAAATCCTCTAATGATGGTTGAACAAAAGAGTTTGAGACCTAGTGCTTGACTTGATTGTTCTATCTTTCAATTACCCAAGATCACAAGAAAAAGCTACAAGCTCCATGATTAAAGGTAATATGGGTAAGTTGAAGGTTGAAATAGTTTATTCTTATCCCAGATGAAATTTTGTTTGAAAGCATGTGTACTTTTTGTGGTGTGAAAGCTGCAAAGAACTCCCTCGATCCAACAACATGGTCTTGCTAGGACTAGCAAAGAGGTATGCTTGGGGAGCTTGTTGGTATACCTTATAGCATAAAATATAGAGGGTTTTAAAACGAAAAATAAGGGCTTTAAAATGAATATCAACATAGTATAGGCTTAACTAACATGATTCCACTAGTTTTGGTGATTTATATATTTTTCAAAGGATTAAAACATAAAATGCCCAAGAGTTTGCAAGCCCTATGACATAAAAGACGTATCCGTGACGTAAACCCAACGTGGAACCTACACCAGAACATTCCTAAGAGACCGAGCACCGTAAGGAAGGTGGGGGCCCACCGGGTGAAAAGGCCAAAGGTCACTCCGTGGGGCCCCCCTATCAGCCTCCCATTCAAGGTCGGTTCACCACCGCCTATGAGGAGCAATCTAGTCCATCCATCAAGATCGGTTTGATCCAAGGGCTCCTCAGGCATCCTCCTCCGGGCTATATAACAAGACCCCCTCTCACCCCGGTGAAAACCCCTAATTCATTCCCAAAGTCATTATCATTCAAGTCATCCAACCCAAGTCAAGACCCCTAAGCCCTAGTTCCACCATAACAAGAGCAATAGCTATCTAGGTTAGCTCCCAGAGGAAGTCAAAGTATTGCCTTGAATTCTGATCGCAAGAAGTAGCGAAGCAAGAGCTTCTCGTGGCTTCTCTCTTGTATTCATCACAAGTATTAGTTAGAATACAATTGCTATGACTTTATTCTATTTAATGATTATACTCTTATTTATATGTTTCCATGCTTATTATGATTATATATTTAGTTTTAGTGTGTTTGTTCTTATATTCAAGCATGGAGTCAGAGTAGCCATGTAGAGAAGCTATATAAGGGTGGTCATAATGTGTAAACATGGTGTTTATACAACGCTTGCTCAAGTAAGATCACCCTATATTCTAGGAAGTAGTGGTAGGATCGTGGATGTGATACCCCATTGAGTCCTTTTGGATCCACTCAATGGTGGACTAGTTGAACTTCTTGTTACTATGGTTGGTTGGTTTTGTTCCTAATCTT